>CATNWA010010530.1:0-18127 GCA_951230385.1 Staurois parvus
TTTCCATCACTAACCAACAACACCACCATCAATCCCCGCCCAGCAAGCCACAAAGTCCTTGGCGTCATTCTGGACTCAAACCTTTCCTTTCAACCTCATATCAAATCTCTCACAAACACATGCAGACTCCAGCCCTTCCGCAATATCAGCCAAGATACGCGCCTTCCTTACCCCAGACACCACTAAACTACTAGTACAGCTCTCCCTGATTATCTCCACCCTGGACTACTGCAACTCCCTCCTCACCGGCCTACCCCAGTGCAGCTCTCCCCGCTTCAGACCATCCTGAACTCAGCGGCCAAACTCATCCACCCTCACCATCGCTCCACCTCTGCCACCCCCCATCCTGCCTCTCCCTCCACTGGCTCCCCCCATTGCCCAACGCATTAAATTTAAATTTGCTCACTGCCTGACCTATAAGGCCATTCACAACACTGCCCCTAACTACCTCACCGACCTCGATTCCCAGGTACCACCCTAACCCTGCAGTACCCTTCGCTCTGTTTCCACAGGACAATCCTTCTATCTTGCTCCCTGGTCCTCCTCCCTCCGCCACGCACGACTGCAAGACTTCACCAGGTCCTCCCCCATCCTCTGAACTCACTACTAACCCCAATCCATCAGACTGTCACCTTCACCTCCTCTACCTTCAGCAGCGCCATCCCTGAAAACCCACCTCCAGCATTCAAGGACGAAGACCCTAACCCCACCATAAACCCTCACCTAACTGCTGCTCTTCCTTATCATCTTCCTCCTTAAATCCTACCTATACCAACTACCCAAATCCCCCCCACAAGAGCCCACTATCCATCCTGTACCACTAAGCAAAAAAACACCCCTACCCAGTCCTAGATTGCATAAGCTCGAAAGAGATAGGAGGTAGGAGCCCTAATAACACACACCACTGAAGACACCCCATCGTAGTGCTGTTTGTAGTTTGCATACTGTAATCTGTTTTCATGTATTGTCACCCAACAATAAGTCCCCACCACCCATCTATTGTACAAAGAGCAACAAAGCAGGCAAACCCTTTTGGCCGCTATAGTAAAAACGATAAACTCAATTGTAATGGTAATAAAAATGTAATATGCAGACAGTTGGTGACTATGCCAAACTGACAAACCGCTATGGTCATATTACAAGATTACCCATTTGTGGGGGCTGAGTTGCTTGTTGCATCCCATTTTGCTTCCTCTTTGTAAATAATACCACTAACAGTCGAACCTGGAATTTTTGTTTTGCATGCCTAAATTGCACAGATGGACTAAATTTTACCAGCTTGCTACAAATCACGGTAACTTCATGTTGAATCAATAGAGATGTTTAGTTTGACGCACAAGAAAAAAACAATTGCATTGCGGAATTGTAGTAAGTCTGCAAAAAAAGAAAAAGTTTGATCTTATATACAATTACGGCAGTGGCAGTGATTGGGAACACACTGTAACCCAATAATGGAGAGTGTCCCAATACGTATTTGGGCAATATAGTGTATATGATTAGTGTGCTAAGTGGACATCTGTAAAAAAGACCAGCAGTTGACAATCTTGTTTTGAGGCTTTTCTTGCATATGACCATATGTCACAACTGGGGAAACGACTAATAAAGATAAGATAAACTAGTTCCCTGACGCATATTAAATGAATCATAAAAACAAAGGTGCAATTGTACCACAAATACTTGTGTCCCAACTGTTACTTTAGGATGCTCTCTTTGGCTTCAGGATCTTCTTGTAACATCTAAGTTCTTCTGCTCATTGGATCTTTTAAAGCTGAAAAATGGGCTCAAAAATGTTTTAATAAAATAAAAACCATACAAAGCGAGAAGGGGGATATTACAGTAAAAATCCCAAAGTTGCATGCAACAAATGCCTTTGGCAACAATCAGGTCCTACCTTATCAAAACTAGTGGTGACATCACTACCTACTTGTAGCAAACTCTGCTGAAGTAGATGTAGACGCAAGAGCAACAGTAAATATTATTATGCATCGCATATCTACTCAGGGCTTTTTTTTGGGTCGAAACTACTGGAAGGTGGCAAAGTGAGAGACAAGACGGAAACAACTTGCCAGGATAGAGAGCAAGCTCTAATCAGGTCAACAAAAAAGGAAATGCTCCATGCAGACAGTTGGGGGAATTGGGGTACTGGCAAACGTAGTAGGGTGTGCGATACTATAATGCTCACCATATGGAAGGGGGGGGGGGGAGGGGGAAACTCTTGCAGTGGAGAAGGACATATAAATGGGGGAGGGTGGGAGGAGTTCAGCTTTAACTACACATTCACATACAGCTATTTTAATCTCATACATGATCAAGGGGTCCTGAAAGGACGCCAATAATCATTTTAAAATATGGACAGGTGAGAGACCGGGAGTGAATTACGATATAGGTAGACTATGATGATATAACCTTGGCCAGTTACATGACATAGGTGTTTCAGGGGGGGAAAAGAGGGGGGGGGGACTGCTGACGCCTTCTAAATATAATCGAAGAAGTCATAAGTGTCTGCAATTCTTAAAAACTGAAACAAAAAAAAATCCATCACCATGGCAATCCGTAACCGTGAAAACCTATAACATCCCTCAAAAAATGAACAATAGACAAAAAGAGTTGAATACACACAATAAAGCATAACTTAGAAAGATGGAAGTACATGCAAATTAAAAATGAGTCTAAAAACAAAACTGCAACAAACAGCAAAACTTATGAAAAGAGTGGAAAGGATATCAAAAATGCAGACGTAAAAATGGTAGTGTTGAGGAAATTCTCAATCCCAAGCAAAAGAAATCGATAATAAGCAGGGAGTTCAATAGTATGCATTGTATAGCATTTAAATGACGAAAGGTGGTGTAATACGGCAAAAAAAAAAACAAAAAAGCACAACGGGCCAAAGGCGGCAGCATAGGAGGAAGGCTCTTACGAAAACGAAGGGGGGAATTTACAAGGGATCCAAAAACTACAAAAAAACACACAACAAACACAAAATAAACAACTTAACAACTGTTCAAAAGTAAATGAACTTTAAAAAAAAAAGGGGGAGAGAGTACATGAGCTAGGCATTATGAGGATGATTGAAAGGGGGCGAAAAGCAGGATTTAACTCATGTACAGATGTTGGAAAATGTTTATAGCCAAGATGTCCAAGCTAGTACTGTGCAGATTTGAACACGGAAAAACAAAGAAAAAAAAAGGGCAAAAACTTGTTTAAAAAAACCACCTGTATAATATTGTTAAAAAGGATAAAGGCCATATTGGAATGATGATTTATTAAACGCTTATCTGCCCTGCATATAACTCTGAGTGTAGTTGCATACCAATATTATAGCACAAGCAGTCACTTGTGGTGTCAGAGTAATATGTGGAAAACTTTGGCTACAGGAGCATTATTCAGTATATTAATATATAATTACATTTTTTCTTTTATAAATATGGCACAGTGATAACCCCCTTATAACCCCTTATTCCAAATTGCATACATATGATACTCATTAGCCCCGGCCCAGATCCCCCCCCATGATCATTCCAGCATATCAACATTAACCAAAGTGTTATCCATGTACATCCGACTGAACGATATATTCAATCCATGTACTTGGTATGTAATACCCTCCCTCAATTCTGATGGATTATAAGTTATGTAAATACCACCAGACTGTATAATTTTCCTAAAATGAGTGCCCCGAAACCCCCATGGCTCCCTCCCACCCCAGCCACATCGAAACCCGCCCTTTCATCCCAATAAACGGCCCTTTAAGTCGTCCAGCTGAATGGCCCCCCCCTGCTAAACCAAATAACAATAGCTCAGTTTAATTAGCGCATTCCACCATTTCGATACATTCAATATTGAACTATCAGGCGAAATCGAGATATAAACGATGTGATTTATTTCTATCAACCATAAAGCTTGAAGAAAAAACAATGATGTATGCGCACCTGCCAAAGATAATATAATCTGGTCAAAATAGTAACTTATTAATAATAAGTACATTGAAATTAATGAATAGTTGTTTATTATACAGTACTTTTTAATTATGATTTATAGAAATTCATTAAATAACACTTAATCGTCAAAAGGAATTAGACGATTCCAGTTGAATCTACATCGTTAGATTTGTAAAACCTAATAAAGGCAATGGAAATGGCAAATGATAGAGCTATTTACCCAACATAACTCTATAACATGACCTTTAGCCCCCAGCCCATTTTGGTCGGAACTTAGCCAGATGATAACAAGGACTCTGCTCTAGATAAATTAGCGTACTCCTTATCCAATGAACCCACCTTGCACCCCCCCAGATTACATGATCATCAGTTATGATATCATACCCGCAATGTAACAGTTTACCATATTCTGGATTAACAAACGACATATAGTGTGGATCTAAACCGTAGCACATCAAAAAATTATTGTTAACGCCCGTTAGTAGATTGAGTTCGACGGTAGAATAGTCCATTACATAACTTGAGTAGTATCCTGCCGATATACGAACAAGATAATTGATAACACCCAATTCAATGATATGTATGATTTTATCAGGCTCGATAAATAAGTGATAAGATTAATTTAGGCACATTGTTATAGATATTCATTTGATGTGGAAAGACATATACTTATTAGATTGAACAAATTAAAAAGCCAATCCAGATACATATACAGGGGGTACATCAATATGGTAGCATTACGTGGGTTAAGGGGGGTCACAGAGGGAAATAACAGATCAAAAAGGTGTCGCAAGCACAAGTTGTTTGATAAATGCACTTAGTGATAGTTTTGGGGGGGGGGGTTGGTTTGAGGAGTAATATTAGGGGAAGTTAAGTGGTTAGAAGCTTGTTGCAATTTAATATACATTTAATAATTAAAGTTATCCCTAAATTTAGCTTATATAGCATCGGACCAAGCAAGTTGATTCAATGTCTAAATGGAGACTGCCCAAGCTAGAGATTGCCAATAATCACTTAGTACTATAATGATATCATTCTTTGATTATGTCCATAAAGTAGAAAGTGCAAGAGACAGGCGTATAACTTGGTTAAAACAAGTGTCTGGAATAAATAAAGATATCGCTTGAAGCTATAAACATCATTGTTTGCAAACACCTACCACATTAAACTAACTAGCATTTCCCTATATCACCTTAAATATCAATCTAAATAATGTAAATCATACATTGAGAATATATATTAGAGATACACACATAATTGAATCCATCATACAGGCTTATAATACTCCAGGCCTGATCCCCTAAACCATTATTGAGCATGATCCATTTTATAAAGCCATAGGGACCAATTTACTCCAATCCGAGCACGAATGACTGTATAATGATGGCTTATTTAGAGTCATACATAATCATTAAAAGGAATTCACCACTGCATTCATGAATCTAATTCTCAGTCTGGTATTTATAAGTAATCTGTACTCAATCTATACACCGTATAAAGACGATTAATAATGTAAACATTTTCCATAATGTAACCCATAAGTCAAGTAATAACCTTGGGAATCAGCAATTATAATATTCAAGATTTTCATTCCGAAGTTAATGGAATAGTCAATTAATACGGTCATGGTTTCACAGCGAACTATTAATACATACTAAAACGCATATATATTAATATTATGAGTATAATAATACTGGCGCTCAAGAATCAAATATGTATTCAGATAAACATTCAATATTGTATGGTCGTATGATCGATTCGTAAGTCTTATATAACATTAAAACGATTCCAAATTCAAACATTCTTTATTCTACATAATAATGAATTGCAGCATTAGATTAAGTCTGATCAATCAAACTTGCTAATTTGTCAGATCTCATATAAAAAGAGGCGACTGATTAAGATGAAACTGAGTTACTTACAAATAATAATGAAATAAGACTTTGATAATTAGTGACGTATTTAATAGAATGATGTCTGATCGACTTTGCACTGTCCAACCATTAACCTGGAATGTATTTTAAGTGTAATGACTAATTGATTAAAAACAAAACATATAAGCCATTAACGTACACAGGGACCATTCTCCAGAGGATCGATTTACCTTACAATAAACCTAATCATGAAGCAATATGCAATATTAGAGATAAAAAGACAGAGGGATTTGTTTCCAAACTACATAAAGTGAATAAATAATGTATGCATTAGCTATTATTTCAGCTGCAAATAGGAGAAATAACAAAATGTAAACTCCGTGAGAGGTAGAAAGCTGCTTTACTCAACTGAATTAATATATTATTCCTGAATATCCAACTATATCAAAATATTGTAATGCTATACATAAAAAGATTAAATAGATACTAGTTTGAGCTTGTTTCTAAAAGTACAATCCTGACGTAACATGCATGGCCTACTTTCTTAGAGACAGAGCAATACAAGATCAGAGTTCTAATGATGTATATGCAGAAACCAAGAGCTTAAAGAGTAGTTAATTTTACAGGTACTAATGTAAATGATGACAAATTTTATATTAAATATTGGATAAGTATATTAATTACAAACTCGTAATATGAGATTAAATAAGAGTTTGATATAAAATTTATACTTAAATTATATACAGCCAAATAAAATTTTGAAAACAGAATAGATGTCAAAGTAAATAATAAACTGCAAAAGTCAGAAGGTTCAATGATATGCTCGTAAAGCATTTTGGCTAGGTTGTTAACCACGATTGTTGTTTCTATAATGACAAATCACAGACCTTTGATCCACAATATGTTTTAACCCCGTGAAAGCTGAACTCCAGGCACACAGCTTAAAAAAAACTGTTGAAATGCATATAATGTATGTGATTGGTCGTTGTCCTGCCAAAGGATCGGCCAGTCTGTGATTTACTCACCGCAGTCAGACGGAACAATCAGGAAGGTAACATTTCTATCAGAGTTAAGGAATACAGTGGGTGTCACCTCCCTTGGCCACAGTCTGCTGATTGGACTAAGGAGCTGAGCAACACAATGATAAGTCATTAGCTCCACTCAGTTGCTGCTCTCCTTCATATGTAAGCATGTTCCCTCATGAAAAATAGAGCCTGATTAGCTGTTAATGCCACTTCTCTCCCCCACTGCGTGATAAGGTTTATATGATGACAGATTCTATAATGAAATCTATTTTTTAAAAAACAGCATTGAATAGTTTTATATATTTGCATGGAGTTCAGCCTAAGGTGGTCTTAAAAGACAATTACTGGATTGAGCCTTGAGTGACCATACACAAGGAAAATAAATGTGATAGATTTTTCTTAATTGACCGATTAACTTCCCTTGCAACATGGCAAACGTGGCCTATGTATAAAGATGACCCCTAAACACTATATTATTATATTATTATTATTCAGTAATTTATACAGCGCCAATAGTTCGCTCAGCGCTGTACATTACAAAAGGGGACAGAACATGTGACAGAACAATACCAATACAATGCAAAACATGAGGGGATTGAGGGCCCTGCTCTTTCGAGCTTACAATCTAGGAGGGAGGGTATGGTGGACTACAGGAGGAGATAGCTGTGGGGGATGGAGTGGTAGAAGAGTGGAGGAAGGTCGCAAGTTAGCAGGGGGTTGGGGTAGGCTTCCCTGAAGAAGATGGGTTTCATCAGGGTGCCTAAAGGAGAGAGGAGAGTAGGTGATAATCTGATGGGTTGGGGCAGGGAGTTCCAGAGGATGGTGACACCCTGGAGAAGTCCATGGAGGCGGGCATAGGGAAGGAGGAGACCAGGGAACTAGAGAGAAGGAGGTCTTGTGAGAGCGGAGTGTGCGTGCTGGGCGGTACTTGGATATTAGGTCAGTGAGTAGTTCGGGGCAGTATGGTGGACAGGCTTTGTACGTCAGTGTTAGGATTTTGAATTTGATCCGTTGCGCAATCGGAAGCCAGTGAGGATTGGCAGAGGGGGGTGGCGGAAACGGAGCGGTTGGAAAGGTGAATGAGTCTGGCAGCCGTATTCAGGATCGACAGAAGCGGGATAGCCAGCGGCGAGGGCAGGCCAGTGAGGAGGGAGTTGCAGTAGTCGAGTCGTGATATGATGAGGGAGAGTGGATGAGCTGTTTAGTGGTTTCTGGGTTAGGAACGTGCGGTATTTTGGCGATGTTGCGGAGGTGGAGTCTGCACACAGTTTTGTTAAAGATTGGACTTGGGTGCTTGAAAGGATAGGTTGGAGTCCAGAATGACACCAAGTACTCTGGCCTGCGGGCAGGGCGGTGTTTGATGGTAAGCGTTGTTGTGGATGTGATACGGAGAAATCAATGGGGGGTGGTAGTCCGGGCTGGGGGGAAGACAAGAGAAACTCGAGTTTTGGAGAGGTTCATTTATAAGGAAGTGGAGCGACATCCAGTCTGATATTTCGCTGCAGTAGAGGTGTTATGATTCGGCTCGATGAGACCAAGGGGGTGAGGTGGGGGTTGAGAGATAGATTTTGTGTGTCGTCGGCATAGAGGTGGTAGTTGAAGCCGTGAGAGTGTATGAGTTGGGCCAAGGGAGGAGGTGTAGATGGAGAAGAGAAGGGGCCCCGAGGACAGAGCCATGAGGGACCCCAACAGAGAGGGGGGAGTGGAGGAGGAGTTGGTAGCTATTATAGGTAACGCTGAAGGAGCGTTGTGACAGGTAGGATGAGAGCCCCAGGAGAGAGCAGATCTCTGAGGGCAGAGGGAGTGTAGTTTTTTGAGAGGAGGGGGTGGTCGAACTGTGTCGAAGCCGCAGAGAGGTCAAGGAGTAGGAGCACTGAATAGTGGCCATTAGCTTTGGCGGTTTAGAAGGATCGTTGGAGAGTTTGAGTAAGGCAGTTTTCGGTGGAGTGTAGGGGACGGAAGCCAGACTGTAGGATCAGGAGGAGTTTTTTTGTCCGTTGAGGGTGAGAGCATATGGCGGGTGTAGACGAGGCGCTTGAGGAGTTTAATGATGTAAATGTGGAGCAGGGAGTAATGGGTATCTGAGGTTGATTTCGGAGTCATTGGTGTCCAGGGGAAGGGCATTTTAAGTATGGGGGTGATGTGTGCATGATTCAGAGGGGAGGGGAAAGTGCCTGAGGATAGGGAGAGAATTGTAAGCTGTGAATGGAGTGTAGGATCTATGGGAGTCTTGTTCGTTACGCGATATTGTGACGGGATACTGGTTCGAGGGGCAGGTGGTGAGGCGGGGCCATCAGAGAGGATCCTTGGATTACGTCCTCGATGGTAGTAAGGTCCCCAAAGGTGCGGATTAGTGTTGGGGGAGCCTTCAGTATGAGGAATGTAGGGTGGGGTGGAAGTCGGAGGTCAGAGCAGTGGAGGTTCCCGTGGAGAGGGTGATGAGGGGTAGCTGAGTGAGCGGGGAACGGGTTGGAGGGAAGCTGTTGAGCAGTGACGAAGTCCCTGCGGGTTATTGTCGCGGGGGGAGGGGGATGAGGGGTTAGCTGTAGTGAATATCGCTGGGACGGTTGAGAGGGGGTGTGAGTTGCTGGCAATGATCCTTGACGAATTGTGTCAATCTTGTTTGTTGAAGTGATTGGCAATCTCAAGGGCAGTGTGGATGGAGGTGCTGGGTGGAGTGGGGGTGGAGAGAATAGAGAATCATTGAAGGTGGAGAAGAGTCGGCGAGGATTTGGAGGAGAGGGTCTATTGATGAGGGTCAGGAAGTAGGCTTTGATTTGGCTGCGTGGAGGGAGGAGGTGTAGGTGTGGAAGGCAGACTTTGTAGCGGGTGAAGGCTTGTTGGGATTTTGTTTTGCGCCATAAGTCGCTCCAGGGCACGACTGTGTCGTTTGAGGGGTTTTGGTGTGATCAGTCAGCCAGGGCTGGAGCGGTCTGGGGTCTGATGTTGCGTGTGGTTAAAGGCGCTAGTGAGTCATGGCTGTTGACCAGCGCGGTTGTTGTAGCAGTCTTAGCCAAGTCGGGGCAGGACAGGGGGAGGATGCTGTCATGAGTTGATCAGCTGCAGAGTGGAGGGGGCAGGGTTAAGGCTTGCAGAGGTTACGGCGGCTGGGTAGTTGTGATGACATTAGGGAGGGGGTAGGCGTTTGGAGGACGAGGAGATTAGAGAAGGTGAATCAGGTTGTGGTCAAGAGAGAGGGAAGGGGGTGTTAGTTGAGGTTGATAGGTAACGCAATCGGTTGGAGAAGACCAGATCAAGGATAATTACCGTTGGGAGTGGCGTTGGTGGATTTGTATGCACTGTGCAAGTTGCAAAGGAGGAGGTTAAGTGGATGCAACGATGGATGTGTCCCCCCGGGTTGTCGAGGTGGTTGACAGGGATGTGTTGAAATCCCCCAAGGATGATGGTGGGTAGCTCAGTAGGAGAGGAAGACAGGGTAGCCCAGGAGGAAAAGTCATCCAGGAAGCGGGGTATGGATCCAGGAGGCCGGTATATCACAGCAATCTCAGGGGGGTTGGGGAGAAAGTCGGACGCAGTGGGCCTCGAAGGAGGAGAAGGATAGGGAGTGGGGGGTTTGGGAGACTCGGAAGGTGCTCTGCGGTGACAGGAGCAGACCAACCCCACCACCGTTTAGGTCTGGGGTGATTTTGGAGTCCAGTCAGGACAACCTCCATAGAGAGTGCAGTAGGAGAGGTGAGTCAGTGGGGCGGAACCAGGTGTTCCGTGATCGCCAGGAGGTTGTAGGGAGCGGGACTAACAGCAGCAGCCGATCGTGCTTTGTGCTGGTATTCAGCTGTGTATTGTCAACATGTACCGATCGGGCGTCCCATTGTAAAGTGCAACATGCACAAACGGGGGGGTGCTATTTAGGGAGCAGGTGGACATGATACTAGGTTGCGGGGGTTGCGGTAGGGACATGTTGAAGGCGGGAGGGTGTTGTGCGGGTGAGGGAAGGTGTGTGAGGGCCAGGAGTTCGGGAGATAGTCTACCCGCGGCTAGGAGGAGAGGGGGTGCAAGAAAGTGCGCCATGGGATTTGGGATGTGCCAGGAGCCTGAAACACGTCCTTAGTAGGAGGTGTTTCGGGTCAGTGGGAGAGCTGGAATTCATAGGAGGAGCGGTGGTGGGTAGCGCATAGAGGGCGAAGGAAGGCACTGAGACACAATATACCATTAACTGTACCTCTAGTTAGGAGCCGAGGGATAATCAAGCTGAATGGATTTTGGGAGGAGGAGAGGACACATGAGAATAGATGCAATTTTTATTTTTAATACAAAAGTGTAGAATAGGCATTTTGGGGGGTGATGAGAGCCGGAGATAAGATGGACGATATGGCATGCAATTTCAAAAAACACACTAGTAATGTGTGACAGTGCAAATATTGTGTTGGTCCAATACATGTTATAGGCAACAAACGTTCTGGCAAACCCACTCAACCGAGCTTCCATGTAACTCACCCATGCCTACCACTCCCATTCACGTTCTGGGGAGATCTCCTTTCCAACAAAAGTAATTTGGGTTTTTTTTGAGTACTGCCTTGGCATTTTAGCAGCCCGTTCAAATGAATGTGCTAGGCAGTCCATAAAAGTAAAAGCTGTGTAATTACAACTCCAAAATTATACGCATGCCGGAATGTGATCTGTCAGGTACGCGTAGGAACTGATCACACAAATCAATTAGTAACATGTAGGTTTCTGAATTTTTCTCCCTTAACCAAAGTACTCATGTATAAATGGGCTATACATTTTTGACTAAAATCTTATTGCCCGATAACTGTACAGTTTACTCATGATATTTATCTATAACCAATAAGTCTAGCTTTGTTTATATCACCAGAACAAGCTAAAAAAACCCATTGGTATACAAATCATACCAGGCCCTTAAATTAGAAAGCTAATGTGTGCAAAAAAGGAACATACATTTAGTTTGTGTATGAGCATGCATTCCCACAAGTCAGTTAAAAAAATCCAGTGCATCACACACACACCAGCACCCATGAAATTCGGCCTGAAGTTGTTTACAGGAAGTGTAATGCTTCCGGAAGAGGCAAGTGGTTACATGGTAAAAGTATACATTACAGTAAATGGTTCTTTCAACATTCTCACAGATTTATTTATTTTCAAAATAAAAGTGACATCCTGTGCAGAGATCACAGTGAGATGAAAAGGACAACCGTGGAAATGGCCTGGCTAGAAGAGGTTACTAGGGATTAAACACTTTTATTTTGAACAATTAAACAGTGAAATACTGATGCTAAAACAGAAAATCTTATAAATCTTACAAGGGATATTATTTAGTTTATGTTTCATTCAAACTCATGATCCAGCTTGGCTGGTCCAGATAATGGTTGAGCGTTTGAGAACAAGCTGTGTTGGCTCACCTTTAGGCATTGTTTCCTGAGTTCTAATCCCAAGCTGTTTCTCCCATGACTTCCCATTAGTCCTCAGTTTTAGAGAGCTTGTGCATAAAACATGAGCTTACATTGTTATTCAGGATTTGCCCGCTCAGATGAAACAGTCTGTGTTTAATTACTAAGAGCAGTGAAACTGATTTCAAATCACCTGTGCAGCAGTTTATGGATATATCCTAGATATTACATACCTAGAAGTTTTGGGAGCTCTCATTGAGGACTGGAGTGATCTGTAGTAAGTGCACTAGGATTAATGTGAGACATCACAATAGAGTAATTGCTGTCCTGCGATCACATGCTACACAGTCGATGCTCCCCCTATCTGCAGCTCTTTCTTCTATTTCACAGAGCTGTGTGTTTGGATTTGGTAGGCCCAGATGGCAATTACGGAAATAAAAAAGGATTGAAGCGCTTGTGGATGAACAGAATTGGTGGTGAATGAGGGGCACATCCTTATGTACGGTGTAAAAAAGGGTCCGTTAATTTAAGGAAGTTTGAACGACGTAGGCTTTACCTGAAGTGTCATGGGGATGTATTTTGGAGGGTTCACAGACAAGAAAAAAGAGTGTCCGATTCTTGAAGAGGAATAAATACTGAAGAGGGATGGACATGCAATTGATATAGACATTAAGGCATAACCACCCCTACCCTAAAGCAAACCAAATATCGTGCTTTAGAAAGTTTGCACCCTTGTCAAAAGAACCGGGCCATGAGTGGTTTTATAATTGGGCCAGGAGGATGAAGTTATACTGTAAGGAGAAAGATTCGAGACAAAATCGACTAAAGTGAAGAACCTCGGAACAATCCAGTCAAGTCGAAAAGGTTACCTCCAAGAAATAGGTATATCATCGGTTGGTAATACAGAATTGCTGTTTAACAGTGAAGAGTTACTCCCCGAGCCGGTGGTTGCGGCTAGGGGGCCTAAATTGAAGGAATGTTTTTTCCCTCTGTTCTCCTAATTTTAGGATATGTTACGTATACGTTTATGGAAATTGTCAATACATCATTATTGGCTAATAAAAGGCTCTATGGAGCCATTTTGACTTCAAAACTTGGTTTATGTAGCTGTATCGAATAGCCTGATAAACGGTGAGGTATTTGGGCCTAGCAGGCTTCGTTGATTTGGTGAGGTGTATCATTCTGACTCTTGTCAGGTCTGGGTAGCTGCCATGTTTGGACTTTTAACGTCAGTGGGGCCACCCTTTAAAATTACATGGACAATTTCAAGGCACCCCTGTTAAAATTATGCCCACGAAGTCAAAAAGGCACTCCATTCAAAAGCCAATAAACAACTATTCTCATGGGCCATTTATATAATGCCTCCTCTAACATGCACCACAGGCGTTTAGATGCTGAAGTGATTTACTGCTTTATCGAAAGGTCAATTACACTTTTGCACACTGGTAGCATGACTAGTATTCTGTTTCTCTTCAACCTCACTTTCTCCATCATGCATTGGTCCCAATCCACCAGCACTTGAAAGTCCAGAGGGACTCTCAGGGGAGGGTCAAACAAGGACGCTGTGCAGCACATTGTGCAATTCTTCCTTATCAATTGATACCAAGTACCATTGGTTTCTGTCTAGTCACCAGCACCTAGAATGTTTCCCTGACATGGGTTGTCAAGATACAAAACCTGTAGATCCTTTTTGTAAGTAAAAGGCTTGTTCCACCCCCTGGCTTATATACAGATTTGACACATTTCATAGAATGAATCAATCAATGTACAAAAATAGATGCTTCCACTGAGCAATTGGTGAATACTGTTGTGACCTGTGAATGTCCCCATATGGTACAGGTGTGATTCATGACCTGGACTGTAGATTAATCTATCTGTTATAAAAGCCTATCCAGTCTAAGACAATATTTAGCCTCTTGGGAAAGATTACCGTTGGCATGGCATATATTCACAATGTATTATCTTATAGCCAAAATGTAATGGTTATACGGTAATTGACCCAATCAGACTGTAACACATCAATTTCCATGGTCCCCTTCTACACTATTCTTTCCTTGTCATAGAGCTGTCACAGCCATTTGGTAATCCGATGGTACTCTGTCCCATTTAATGTGAGTTTGACTCCCCCCGGCCCAGCATTTTTTCTTGAGCATTGACATTAAGTGACTGTAGTGAAAACGGTTACATGGATCCTGTGGCACATCATGGAAAAATTTATTGAAAGTGGTCTAAAGATGGTAAACTTCATAGTAACATTCATCAGTAATGCAAACAGTTTATGTCACAGATGTAGTATTTTCAGTTGAAGTCTTTGGTTAAAGTCCGTATAGTTTTACCACCTTTATGCACTATTAGTAAATGTAACTGGTCGCCCTAGATATCTGCCAGGGTAAAGGTGCCAATGTCCCTTTTGTTATCTACTTGTAGCACTTGTCCAGCTATATCATTATAGCCTTCCCCGTGTGACATTTACAGATTGAGAATATGATTAATTCCTATTTCCTCTTAGTGGTCCAATAAAATGGACCGCTACATCTATTATCCTGGAAGTAGAGTGGATCCAGAGAGTTTCTTCTGACAGCAAGGTTACTTGCAAGACGAGAGCTGAAAACCACTTTCATGCTAACAAGAGCAGGCATATTCTGCAGCAAGGGACTGGCTTGCTCTCTTGCACGGAGGTTCAAGCTGAATGCACTTATGGACTTGCTGTACCTTCCTCCAGAGAACCAGCTTGATGGCCTACTGCCACCGAGAATTCTGCAGACACATCAGTTCAGCACATGAGCTGATGCCAATGTGTCCTTCTTCCGAAGCTGGTCACCCCTGCCTCCCTGCATAAGGACTGTCAGGCTGCACGGCTCTTCACACAGACATCCTCTGCTCAACTGTGCTGACAAGTCCGCTGTGGTCAGAACGAACTCTGCACATGATTTACAACATCCCAGAGGTCCTGTGCAAGAACACTTGTTCCTAGTGGGCTTGTGCTATCCCCCATTGGAGTGGTAGCAGGTAGACCTAGCCCAACCTCACTCCTAGAGACACTGCATTTTGTAGACACCTTACACCTGAAGTCATCAGGACCTATCTTTATCTCTTGAGCAGTACTACAGCCCATCTGTATCGTATGACATTCATTAAATTAAGCCGATATTCACTACTGTTTCATGGGGCTCCAACATTGGCTTTATACAGAAAGACAATGGAAACAACACGCATACCAATTCACACATGGGCTGCTGCAACATCACAGGACTCATGTGAAATCTCAAGTCTATCAAGCCAAACTTCGCTGCTTTGTCTCTGGATCTAAAATGATGAACCATTGGTCTCATTCATTAGTCAATATTGGATATATCTATTTGTGCTACCAGTATATGTTTACAAGAATATTATGTATCTCCACTATTGTCGGCGGTGGTCCCCTTAAAAAAGAGGAGACCTACAGGAGCCCAATCTTGATCCTGATAATGTGGCCCATCTGCAGAAGCAGTTCTCCTTCCTCTCTGTCTTCTCACAGCTAGGTGATAACAGTTTTAATAGTTTATGTGGTTACAACTGCATGACTGCATAAATCCTGTTAGAAAGCTGCTAGAGTTGAGGTCTATTCCTACTCTTTACCATGTCTCCATTTAGAATGCATTATCAGGGGTTTGTACATCTTGAATCCACTATATCCGGTGGGCTATCTCTTTTGAATCAAGTAAATCCTCATATCAAAAAAGGTAAATACTAAAAGAATCCATGTGTCTCTTTGAAAGTCATCTATATATGCATGTATACTGTCAAAAAGAAAAAGTCTATCTATAGTGGGCATTTTACTCTATTACATAAGGAAAATAAATAGAGGTCTCATCCAGTGCTTCCAAGGTATAGGCAAACCACTTGGGGACATTGTCCATTAATCAAGCACCCCTTTGGGGGTAGCGCCTATCGAATATGTTGAAATAGTGACATTCTCTAATCTACATTAGAGCCTTATAGTATTACAACAACTTATAAATCTGGGGTTGCCAAGCCATCCATATATCTCCCTGATCAAATTTACCATCCCGATACCAAACAGTATTATTAATGCAATATTCCTTTTAAATCTTATCCAAAGTGCTCCCCTCTTCACAGCACTAGTTTAATGTGAATCCATTCCCTCCACCCACCCTTCAAACCATGCACCTTAGCATATACTAAACACTAGACAAGCATACAAAGGCTCCCCTAATCGATAAACACGTTCCATACTCCAATCTCCATGATGGCATCATGACATGGGTCAAAAACAAGAATCCTATAGAGTTGGTACATCTTAAAAACGGGTCTAATTATATTTAAAAATTATGCTTACAATTCAAGACAAATTAAAATCGCATTACAACAATGAATAACGATCGATGTATCCTCAGGTAAAACGACAAACGTGAATAAAACCTCTTCTCTCAAGATGCCACTCTGTAAATTCTGACTCTAAACGTCTATTCCGGCGCATGCCTTGACGTGTTTTCGTCACTTCCACTTCTTCAATAATGAGTGGATTTATAAAAGGAGGGAATTAATTTTAGGAGCATGAATTATTGATTTGAGGATATCACAGCGCGCGAAAGAGAGTGTTACCTTGACTTTGGACTTTCAGGGAGAAAGTGAAACTTTTTTGTGGTCTAAGGGTGGAAAATTGTTTTAGGATTGTAAATTTAGGTTTGGGCAAACGAATTTTGTATTGTAATTAATAGATCACACACACGGCCGCCCAGCTAGGATCAAGCCCTGCGAAAACTGCCAACTCATAGGAAGCAGTTTCTCATGGTGTCATAAGGAAAAGAGAAGGGGGCTAAGAGGCCTGTGGGGACTCCAGAAGAGGTTTGGGGGCACTCTGTGCAAAAACCCATTCCATAAATGAGGTAGTATAACATGTTTAATATTTTATGTAAAAAATAAGCTTTAACAAACCCCTTTTAAATTTTTGGGAATTTTTTCTACGCTGGGGTCAGAAACCAGTAGATCGTAATCTACAGAAAGATTGCGGCCAGGTGACTGGTAGACCGCGTCTGGGCTTGCTGATTTGACCCCATCAAGCAGAGTGCAATGTAGAGGGACTACTTGTAAAGTTGGAGCTGTAGTAGGGAGCAAGAGCTGCATAAGCCGAAGCCTCCTCTATAGTGCAGGCTTCTGTCCCCCTGCCCGAGTATACCAACTGCACTTCAACTCTTATCCTCACTAGCGGTTCTAGAGTGGTGCCAGCAGAGGAAAAAGATCTTCAGGTCAATGTGAAGCAATACACTGGCAAAGTAGTATAGGGCTGCTTTCACACTGATGCAACTGTGGGGTTTTAAACCCCACCGCAGGGGCAATGCAGTATTTCCTGAGTTTTCCTGTGGGTTTACTGCACATAGCCATAGATTTCTTTTATATCATGCGGGTTTAGCACAATTCTAAAAAGCGCACCACACCTGCAGGATATAACAGAAGTCTATGGCAAAACCCCAGATATCCCAAGAAAGTCCCCAGATGCATTGTGCTGCACCCGCAGTGCTGATAAACCTCAGCACATCACTGTGAAAGCAGCTTTTAGGGGACTCAGAACAGTAAGGGTTCATTTACTTTTGCAGTTTGGGGGGGGTGGTTAAAACCCAAAGCTAAAATGTGTTTTCCCCCCACCTCTGCCCAACCGCACCTCCTTTTACTGCAGTGGCCAGGGTCGTACACATGTTGCGTGGAGCAGGACTTATACACTCTGTCATGGGGTTTGGGGGCGTTAGCACCTGGGATGACCCATTCAAGAAAATGATGCCGCTCTCAAGTGCCTTGCAACCAGGGGCGGACTGACAAAACCCGGGGCCCCCCGGGGAATAGGGGATATGGGGCCCCCGTGCCCGTCCCAAACCAAAAAAACCCATGAAAAAGGTACCAGGGGATCTCTGGGGCCCCCCTACTGA
>CATNWA010010535.1:0-15495 GCA_951230385.1 Staurois parvus
CCCACGACACTGAGTCGGCTCACCCCAAAGCGCTGTGGAAGAGGGGCAGAACCAGTCATACCTCTGGGCGCCGCCGATGCAGCAGCCGAGGTGGTGGGCGCAACCAGCGGAGTGGCAGTGGGAGCGACCACCGGAGTGACTAACGGCCTAATAGCACCAGGAGCAAGGTGCGCAGTGCGTGCAAGCAGAGTTTGCAACGCCTGAGCGAACTGATCCAACAGGTGATCCTGTTGATCGAGTCTAGCAACTAACGTTGGGAGCGAAGGCATACCTGCATCGTCAGGGTTCATGGCACTTGGGTAATGTCAGGGCAGGAGCTGAGGAACGGACAGGCAGGCCTAATAACCATGTAACGCACTGGCTGACGACAACCACCACCCACAGACCGAAGTCCCTCAGGGCGCGGAGTCTAAGTCCCAGGCTGCCCTTCACCAGGGCCCCTGATGGTGGGGATGGACTTGGAACGCAGCCAGGAACCAGGTCGCGGCCCCCGAGACACCTCAGTTGTGGTAATGGCCGCCGCCAATGGCGTGTAGCTGGAGGAAAAGACAATAGAGTAGTCAGGCAGGCCGGGCCGACAACAACGGGACAAAACGGTACAGGACAGCAGACGAGAATCACAGGTCACGAGCCGGGTTCAGCAACAGAGGGTCAGATCAAAGGAGAACACAAAGAATAGTCGAGTCACAAGCCGAGTCAGATTCCAGGAGAGTCACGAGAGTCAGATCAGAGTTATAGCAACACAAAGTCACAAGACACAAGTGCAAAGAGCATGTGCGGACCACAGGCTTATATGTAATCAGCCACACCTCTCTGGGGGATGGACCTCAGAGACCTGAAGGCATAAAAGATTCCCACCATGCTCAGCAGAAATCCAAGATGGATGCCAGCACATGGAGTAACATAACCTCTGGGAAAAGGTAGGACCTTGACACTCACATACTTTTTCCTCCCTGCACTGTGAATTTTTACATGTTATGTGCAATTAAACCATGGCAACATCTAATGTTTGTGTAGTATTATGTTCAGCAGACTGTGTTCTTCTATTGTTGTGACTTTCAGAGCACGTTTTATGCCCAATTCATGCAAAACTCCACATAATCCCAAGGGGTTCACATACTTTTTCTTGCAACTGTATGTCTGGGCTATGGGGTAGAGTAGCAAGACGGAAGCCTTTTCTTACGAAGAAAAACATCCAAGCCTGGATAAATTTAGCAAAAAACACATCTGATGTCTCCCAAAAGCACGTGGGAAGATGTGTTATGGTCTGATGATGAAACCAAGGCTGAACTTTTTGGCCATAATTACAAAAGATATATTTGGCACAAAAACAACACTGCACATCATCAAAAGAACACCATACCGACAGTGAAGCATGGTGGTGGCAGCATCATGCTTTGGTGCTGTGTCAGGGAGCGAGGAGCCAGACACACAAGGAGGTGCAATTAAAGGTAGGTTTATTGTACAAAAACAAGACAGAGTCTAAGCAAGTCCAACAGCAACAGCGGATGACTTGGTAGGACAGAAGCCAGAAAGGATGGTCGCCAGAGCCGGGGTCAAAAGCCAGGAAAGGTGATCGCCAGAGGCGGGGTCAAAAGCCAGGAAGGATGGTTGCCAGAGCCGGGTTCAGAAGCCAGGAAGGATGGTCGCCAGAGCTGGGGTCAGAAGCTAGGAAGGAGTCTTGCCAAAGCCGAGTCGGTATCCAGGAGAACAAAGAGAACTAAACAGGAGCTTGCTGCTGTGCAACAGACAGGACACGAATGCAATGGACAGCTACAAACAGTAGACTTATATGTGATAAGCTGCCACTTCCTGGGGGAGGAGCCGCAGAGGCTGAAAGCATAAAGGATCCCACAATGCTCTGCAGACACCTAAGATGGATGCCAGCACATTGAGCAGCACAAGCCCTGAGGAAAGGTAGGACCTTGACAGGCTGTTTTTCTTCAGCTGGAACTGGGGCCTTAGTCAAGGTAGAGGGAATTATGAACAGTTTCAAATACCAGTCAATATTGGCACAAAACCTTCAGGCTTCTGCTAGAAAGCTGAACATGAAGAGGAATTTCATTTTCAGCATGACAACGACCCAAAGCATACATCCAAATCAACAAAGGAATGGCCTCACCAGATGAAGATGAAAGTTTTGGAATGGCCCAGCCAGAGCCCAGACCTGAGTCCGATCGAAAATCTGTGGGGCGATCTGAAGAATGCTGTGCACAGGAGATGCCCTCGCAATCTGACAGATTTGGAATGTTTTTGCAAGGAAGAGTGGGCAAATATTGCCAAGTCAAGATGTGCCATGCTGATATACTCATATTCAAAAGTACTGAGTGCTGGAATCAAATCAAAAGGTGCTTCAACAAAGTATTAGTTTAAGGGTGTGCACACTTATGCAACCATATTACTTAAATTTTTTATTTTTACTTCCCTCCACCTAAAGGATTTCAGTTTGTTGTTCAACTAAGTTGTACAGTTTATAGGTTACATTAAAGGTGAAAAAAGTTCTGCAATTATTTATCTGTCTCATTTTTTTACATCACAAAAACCTGACATTTTAACAGGGATGTGTAGACTTTTTATACCCACTGTATGCACTTAAAAAATAAAAACAGACACAGAATGGCAATACAAAAAATACAATTTATTGTTTAAACTTAATTTATGTAAGTTATGGTAAAGATATTGAGTTTTATTATAAAACTACGAGGGAAATCAAACCGGGACTTTTAGTTTTATAGGTATAAAAATGGATGCTAGTGTGGTGGTACTACATGCAAGTTTGTCCTCTTACTGATAGGCGGAGCACATGTTGGGGGGGCAGTCCAGGGACCGTTAATCAAGATGGCAGACAACAGTGTTAGTGCATGCATGGCACAATATGTGGTGAAGATTCTTGTGAACGAAGGCATAAGACCTGCAGATATACATAAGACTACAAGCACAGTACAGTGATGCCTGATTTTATACATCTGTGGCCATGGGGTGATTGGAACACCTGAATACAATGATTTGGAGGTGAGTCCCAATACGTTTGGCAACATAGTGTATATAAAACATTAAAATATGTCCTTATACGTACTGTTTAAAATCCAGTAATACAGTAATACAGTCTTGCCCTGCTCTGCACATACTCAGTTGCTCTCTATTTTTTAGGCACTGTACTGAATTTGTAGAGGCCAATCTGCTGACAGCCTAAAGCAGAGCTCGACAAATCCCAGGCACCAGGTCGCAATGATAACTAGAATTGTGTCCTGGCACCAGGGCTCACACACATTTCCTTCCATACACTTCTATGGGAAGTTGCACCTCATCGACTTCAATGCGAAAACCCCTACCATAGACTCCTGTGGGAAAACGCCTCTCATAGACTCCTATGGGAAAATGCCTCCCATAGACTTCAATGCGAAAACCCCTACCATAGACTTCAATGCGAAAAACACCTCCCATAGACTTCAATGCAAAAACTTACGAGTCTGGAATGCACCACCACAAACTCCAACTTTTTATAATGGCACTCAAACATCTGTGTGAACACCTCATTAGGAACACAAAATATCTAGCCTGTTATGCAAAAAGAATCCAGAACTGCATATGTGTGAACCAGGGAGGTTCCATTCACCTAGGCAATTTGAGATTGCTGTGATCACTAAAACACAGGTTCCATTAATTTCAGTGGCGCCTAACATGTGGTTCGGTTTTGACGCAATTGTGGCGTGGCAAACCACATCGCATGAAGTCCCGGATGCTAACAACCCACGCTACTCTAAAAAAAAGCAAAAAAAAACCTAGCTCCTAACTTTTTTTAGCTGCCTTCTAGATTCAGAGCAAATGTATCAAGCCCTGGCCTAAAGATTTACTGCTGCTCAAGGACTAGGGGCTTCAGCAAAATGGCAGTCTCCAGCAAGAAGAAACAGGAACAATGCTGGAGGCAATTTACAGCACACACTCATTTTGGTAAAATAAATATTAATGTGGAATGTATGTTTCTTGCTAAAGACTATTTGTATCAAGTTGTATGGGTAAAGTTTTGATTTAATTGGTTAAATAGACAAGCAGTCACCTGTCCATTCATGTTATTGAATAGCCTGCATCAGCTAAACATTTAGGTTGGTTCATAGCTAAAATGCTGTTGCATTTAGATGAAGTGTATGTAAAGGCCTCATTTTACGCATGTGCCATACGAAATTACATTACATTTATTTGCTTTTTTTTTTAATAAAAAAGTTTTTGTTTTTTTTATTTAACATATGCAAGGAGTATCATAAAGTGCATGACTAAGAAAAGTATCTTGCACTTCATCTTTCACATGCACAGTAACAAGTAAAGTTTTAAAAATGGTGGTGTGGGAACAGGGAACCAGGCAGCACAGAGGCTGGACAAAAATAGGTAAATATGAATAAAAAGTCAAAAGGAGGTTGTTAACTGTACTTCCCTTGGTCCCTTCCCCCATACCTAACATGCCCGCCCTCTCCCAACCCCCATGTTTTTTTGTTTATCCTTCAGGTTGTCCTCAGTTGTCAGCCAGTTACGGGAGGTAGATTACAGACTCAGTCCAATTGTTATTCAATATTCTAATTATGGTCTGATGATGGCTCTGTTTTGTTTTTTCTTTTCTTTTTACTATTGTAATATTTAGAATGTCAAAAACCTATATTATTCAATAAAAACTATTATGGAAAAAAAAAAGTCAAAAGGATGTAGGCAAGTATGATTATCCACCCCCCCGGAAAAAGAAAAAAAACAAATGGCAGATTACAGAGTGGGGATTGTCCCCTTTAAAGTGGTTGTATGAGCTCAAGATTTTTTACCTTCTGTGTGCATCAGTGCCCCCAGCCCCCTCAATACTTACCTGAGCCCCATTGCGATCCAGCGATGTGCACAACAGTCTCAGTTGTCCTGGGTTTCTGCCTCCTCCTTGGTTGAGACAGCAAGCTGGAGCCTTTGGCCAGTCAGCCAATGAGGAGAGAGTGTAGTGGATTGTGGATGGTAAATGGTCTGTAAGTGACCTAGTCCAAAACATTTTGGCGCCCAACGTGGGGCCCGGGTTCTGAACACTGGACCAGCCGACCCAGAGTGGACGAGGGGGACCGTGGAGCATTTCAGACGCGGAGACTGATGACCTCCGAAAGCGGTAAGTGAATGTCTAATAATTCCTTACCTGCGTAGTCTGGAATTGCCCAGCGGGACTACTCACCCGTCTGGCTGTCCGTTGATCAGCAAAGTGACAGGCATACTTGCCCAGGGCTCCTTTGAACCCACCTGTCAGTGTAACGTCATCTACCAGTGTGATATGTCTTGTCTTTTGTGTTGTCTGTGTGTACCAGTGTGATTGTTGGGGTTGTTGTTGATGCGCCTGTGAGGGAGGGGAGAATTACGGCAAAATATTCCTCGTCAGGAGTGGACAGGATACACCCTGATTTGAGAGAGGGTGCCGGGAACTCGCAGTCGCAGTAATGGTGACACGAGGGAAAAAAACCACAGCCAGGGATTGGTCTTGTGGGGGAAAAAAAGAAAACTAAAAAAAAGGGAAAAAAAAAACATTTTACTCCCGACAGGCGTGTCTGAAATACTATGTCATGATCACACTGTGTATGTGGATTAATGTTTGGTGTACACCACGAAAGTGTGGGGATTGGTGAAAGTAGTACAAGTAGTGGTACAGTGACAATCGTAGCTCCTGATATATTGGTTTACAGGGTTAATGTGCATTACTCTCAGTGGAGCTGAAAAATAGGGAAGTCTCTCTGAAGGAGAAGCAGGGGGGGGGGAAGTGCTGCGTGCTGTCCGTGGGTTCTGTTTAAACCATCTCACGACACAGCACTTTCAGAACAAGAGAGAGTGACGGCTTTGGGGACCACCTAAGGGTCCCCGGGGGGGGAAGTAAAACAAAATGGGACAGAAACTTATAAAGCCAGAGAACAGTTCGTTTGCTTGTGAACTGGTGGAGGGAGCTGTGTAAAGAGAAGAGAGGGCTTCTAATGAAGCATAACATGTTAAGACAGCAGAAACTTGGTTTAATGTGGCCCGCACCCTACATCAGGAGGGGTGGGTGGAGCAAAAACTGAATCAGGACGGGGAGTTTGTATATGTATATTACAGGAAAGGAGATGCGCCCGCCAAGGCGCCGCCCCCCTATGATGATGGCCCGTCCTGGAGGTGCGAGGCATGTGGAAATACAGGAAGGCCCCACCCCGAGAGTCCAGATTTTTGCATACCGTGTAGTCAGAACCTCCGGATATGTAAGGGGTGTTCAGTTAAGAATCCGGGGTGGGAGGAGATTTGCAAGGGATGTGACCGGAAGCTGACTATGCAACATCCGATGCTTCCAACTCAGTCACCTCCATTTCCGCCTCCGGCCTTGCCCCTTCCGCCCTCTTCAAAGATGGCGACGCCCAGTAAAGCCACCAGAAGCCATGTTGACTCTGGGCTTAGTACACCGATACACCATACACACCTCATACCAGCTGCCCCCCTTTGCCCAGTGCTTACTGTCTCTGGCTCCCAACCACCTTCGGCCCTCCACACACCCCTAATGCCTGTAGTACCACCACCACCAAAACAAACAGAGGCTTCAGACCAAGTTGAACTGAAGACACCCACAGAATGGCCGGGCTGGAATTTTACAGTTGTGGTAACCCCTACCTCTCTGCCAGACAGAAGAGGATGGGCTCAAGAAAAGACAGTGGCTGCGGCAGTCCGCCAGGGTACCCGAGAGGATGATGCTGTTTCCATTTGTTCCCAACGGAATGATCCGTTCTCAGAAGGCCATGGTCCAGAAAGCAAACCACTCGTTCAACTTCCCCCAACCACACAACCCCATTGTCCAAAAATTATCTATGTATGAGTCTGGAATGGGAGCAGACTCAGCACCTCATCCCTTTTTTTCCACTTACCACAATCCTGTCTATCGCCCCCAAGGATCTGAAGAAGACCATACCCCCCCGCCCGGTGCCCAACCTACCTGATGCTCCTATCATGTAATGTGGCCTTCACTCCATCCCAAGCCTCCGCACTAGTCACAACTCTCCCGGACCCGGAGAAACACCCGATGCCTTTTTACCGGCGCATAGCCCAGATCCACAAGACCTATTCCACAGCCTGGAGGGATTTGGTCAGTCTGTGTGAGATCAAGGCTGGAGATGCATATTGGCCTATAATGGAAAAGGACCTCACCAGAGTAAGGCCAAATGAGGACACCACGCAGACTGGCGAACCAGGCCACCACATTGAGGACATTACCCAAGACAAGAATGAGTCGGTGGAAAAGTTCCATAACAGACTAACACAGGTGTTTACAGACCTGGGATTCAGTGTCCATAACAAGGTACATACTCAAATGCTGGCCTCTGCATTTGTATCAGGACTAAAGGAGTCTGTTCGCAAGGGTTTGATAGTGGCAAAGGGTCTGGAGACCGCCCAGGTGCCCGAAAGCCGACACCATTCATGTTGTCAGCTAGAGAGCAGGTCCCCAGAAGAAACCCACTTGTTTGTTTCAACTGTGAAAAACAAGGACATTTCAGAAGGGAATGCAGAGCTCCCAGACGTCCACGGCGACCCAATGCGTACAACTCAGGGTGGGAAGAGTCTGCAATGCCACCACCTGGCTGAACAGGGCTGCAAGGTTTCAAAGGACAAGTTACAGTGGTGCCAAACTTCTGTCATTTTCCCCCTTGGGACATTGCATTTCCCAAGCCCACTCGTCACCTCACGCCGGATAGAGTACGGGCTATCCAGAATGTCCCAATACCTCAGGGGACCAAAAACCCTACATGCTTTTCTAGGGTTGGTTTCCTATTGTCCTTCCTGGATCCTAGAAGCCTCCATTTTGATGCAATCCCTTTATGATGCCCTGAAATCTGAACCCTTTTTCCTGACAGAAGAAGCTGTACTTGATTTCCATCGCCTGAAAAAAGCCATCTCCACTGCACCTCCATTAGGTCTACCAGATTATGATGAGCCCTTCAAACTTTTTGTGGCTGAGAGACAGGGTCATGCAACAGGAGTTCTGGCACAACGCCATGGGGGTCGCCTCCGGCCTCTGGGTTATTACTCCTGCAGGCTAGACCCGGTTGCACGAGGTGGTCCCTCCTGTCTGAGGGCTGTTTTTTGCTGCTCATCTTCTTCTGGATAAAACGGCAGATTTGGTCTTAGGACATACACTCACACTTCTGGCCCCCCATGACATTACCGCAATACTGAACCAAACCCAACCAAAACATCTATCTGCCGCCAGGCATCTGCGACTGCAAGGCTCCCTTCTTTTACCTGATCATGTCACCCTGGTCAGATGCACCCAGATAAACCCTGCAACTCTTCTCCCTCTTCCTTGGAGGGGGGGGGGGGGGGGTAGGCGAAGCAGAAGAAGACACCGAAGACATGGCACCAGAGGATGTGGTACATGACTGTTTGGAAACTTATGCAGGCAGAAACTACACACCTACCAACAGTCCATGATACGCCCCTATCAAATCCTGACCTAATACTCTTTGTGGATGGATCCTGCTTTGCAGATAATGCTGGCACCTACCACAATGGATATGCTGTGACTACGACACAATTGTACTGCAAGCTAGACCTCTTCCACCTTTTATGTCTGCACAAGAGGCTGAACTAAGGGCCCTCACCAAAGCCTGTGAATTAACAAAAGGACAGACAGCTAACATTTACACGACTCCAGATAATGCACTGGGGGTTGCACTTGATTTTGGTCTAATCTGGAAAATGAGGGGCTTTCTCACGGCAGCTGGGACTCCTGTAAAGCATGGAAAGGCGATCAACCGCCTTATGGAAGCACTCTTACTACCCAGCCCAAGTGGCCATACTGAAGGTGAAGGCCCACTCGTAAATTGACCACTATGGAAGCAAAAGGAAATCATCTGGCAGACATGGCTGCTAAGCAAGCTGCGGTCAGGGAGCAGGAAAGAGATGAAGAGATGTGCAGTGAGGTGATGCCTGTGCTAATTACATCAGACCAAGGACAACCAACTCCAGGGAAGCCCAGGATAATGCTTCAAGAAGAAGAAAGGAAGGAAATGGAATGCAGAAAGGAGCAGTTGGAGGACAAAGGATTGTGGGTGGTGGGGAAGAAGGTTTTTGCTTCCTCCCAGATCCTTATATCCTGGCAACAGTGCAGTGGGCACATGGAGCGTCACATCTGTCCAAGAATCTAATAAACTCTTTGATCAGTAAATACTATGTGGCACCCGGAAAACGGCTTACACAGACAGATCTGTAAGTCTTGATGTTGTATGTGCCAAGTGCGATCCTGGAAGACCTGAGAAACCTCCATCCAAACACAACATCTGGCCAGGGCACTATATCCATTTCAGAGGATTCCAGATAGATCATATCCAGATGCCAAGGGAAATTGGACGATTTGAATATGCCCGTAAGTGGTGGTGGGATATGTTGTTCTCAGGGATGGCCAGAGGCTGTTCCAGAGTAAACCAACCAGACGGCAAGAACCACTACGGCCAAGAAGCTGGCTCACGGGAGATAGTCATGCAGATATGGAGTGCCCGAGGTGGTTTGAAAGCGATCAGGGACGCACCGGCTTTACTGCCAATGTCACAAAAGATGGATCTGGGGGGCTTGCTGGGGGGTCACGGGGACATGCGCGTTTCAAGGGGGACTCAGGCTTAAGGGTCATCCCCAAGAGTAATGGGAAGGTAGAGCGCCTAAATGGGGTAATGGAAGTGTAAGAATGTTAAAAATGGCCCAAGATTTTTATAGTGGTATTGCAGACATGTTTTTGCCTATTGCTCTTTTCAGAGCGTTAGATACATACCATAGGGGAAGTCATGGGTAGTCCTCCTCCCTATGAGATTTTTGTTTGGGTCCCCCGAGAGGTGGGGGGTATGGGTACCTACTATCCTCAACAATTACAATTGGGTATTGACTAATTGATCAAAGTATGTGATATCTGTGACGTCGTGTGTTTGTAGCTTTCCAAGTGCTAATTAAGTATTCTCCTCCATTCCAGATCCTGAGTGCGGACATAGGGACCCACATTTATTTACAAAATAAGAGACTGGGTCTTTTGTCAAAAAAGTTTCTGTGAAAACATACATTGGAACACCAGATATGACGGTCCTTTTCCAGGTTGCTCCTGGTGACTGCCACTTCAGTGAAGTTTGGAGGGAAAGTCCACCTGGATACAAGCCTCACAATTGAAAGAAGGTTCCAGCTCCAGAGGAACGAGGCACCTGTCCGTGTCACCCACAAGTGGGGGACAAGGGGGAATGTGGTGGGGCATATCCTTTGTTTTGGTGGGTGGGGGAGTTGGGGGGCCAACAGGTGGCCATCACTCACAAGGGTGACTCCCACCCAGTATTTGGTATAATGGGGGGTAGAATATTTGGTGTTGTGTTGTATTAAATCACAAGGAGCATACATTTTTATTAAATCATAGCCTGTGCAAGAACACACCTGTCCCCCATTTTCATCCATCAATATATATATGTGTTACAGAGATAACTATTGGGAGACAGATTGTGGATCTACTAATTATCAGTGGGATGGAACACAGAAGACCGTTTGGGGGGTTGGGTAGTAAGCCACAAAGTGCAGTAGAGCGGAAAGACTGCTATGGAAAATCTCTAATTTCCCAAAATGACACTCACCTTACCACACCCCTAAGGTAGATAGGTGAAACACAAAAATGAACAAGCAATTCACTGTAGCCATACCCCCTTACTCTGACCATAGAGAACCCCAGTCCGGGAGATCAGGGAACTTACACTTCTGGGGGTGTTTATACCCCGGAGGTGGCACAATCCACCATTGTGAGTTCCAACTGAAAAGATATATACCTTTCAAAAGAGTTGGTTGGGCCCCCCTTAAATCATTCTCTCTCACTCTCCATTTCTCCTTCTCCAATCCCTTGATGCCTAAATTTCAGCAGTTGGAGAAATGGTGGCTCTGCTGGCAAACCCATCCTTTGAGGACACTATGGCAGAAGAGACAGGATTCTCAGACATTAACATTTGATGGTTAGAATGGATGAGGTATAATGCCAACTCTCCATAATAGTCCCACTGTTATGTTGTTGGTCATAAGCCAGACCACATCTGGGGATGGTGCCACTAAAACCTAAACAAATTCCATAGAGGAGTGTGTCCACTTAAGCCTGTATACTAACATCTCTACGAACCCGTCTTTATGTGAGGACTGGAAGAAGCGTTACCTCCCCCCCTAGTCCAAGGAGACGAAAAGGCCCCAAATGGTTTAACTATATATCCCGGTAATTATACCTGCTATGGCCTACTACGAGGGAGGATGAAGGTTCCTGTGGAACTTCACAAAGGGATTCTGTGTTTTGCTTATAGTACAAGATCCCGGTCAGATCTAACCCAGAACCAAGTCATATCATTGGGGGATATATTCTGGATCTGTGGTGATCAGAAGATTAGGACCACGACTGATAGGGAAATGGACGAGGGGAATGTACCCTTGTCCAATGCCATAATGCCCATTGCAGCACATCCTCTCAGATCCATTACTTAAAGGGGCCGCCCAACCCCCCCCCCCCCCATGCAACCAAGCACAAACGAAGTGCCCCACAAGGGAGTTTTGACCCCCATGTCTAATATAGATTGCGGACAGGAGTCCCAAGGGGGGTACTGCGATGAAATTCAAGGCCAGAGACTTCCAGGTGGCCAGCAGGATTTGAATCCCTATTCCTCTTCATCCACTTGAGAACAAGAATGTATATTGGATAAACAACAATACTACAAATCACAACAACGGTTTGTAAATCCTATACACAAGATCACCCTAAAGGGGATAGCAAGATTTTCAGTTGGAGGCTACTTCAAACATAGTTTTTTTAAAAAATCGTATGACATCCGATATTTATTAGCTTAAAAAGGGGGGTTCTGTAAAAATGATACCAAAGACCATGACCCCCCTGTACCGTATACCCCCCAGATAACACAGGCCCAAATGGGAAGGTGACACTGGCCATACAAGAGGTTGGACTCCCCCTATCAAAGGAAAACTTAAGGAAAACTCAGGTATTACAACCATCCCTGGGATCAGTGGTGTTGGATGGCTGATGGCTGGCAGAAAGCCCTCGCCCAAGCAGGGGTGGTTATCCTGGGTATTATCATTCTAATGGCAATGGTCGCCTGCTGTGTGATCCCTTGTTATTAAGAGGCTAATAGGGAAAGCTGTGAACGAGATATCCCCTACATTCCTGAACTATAACAATGTTGAACTCCCCCGTGAAGAAAGGGTAAAATCCTAATAACTCCCTTACAGACCACCATCGGGCCCTGATCATCATATTTCAGACTTACAAAAAAAAAAATTGGAATGCTACAAATTTCCCCCCCTAACAGACAACTAATACAGAGGGAAAGACAGTGCCCTGACTGTGGCCTTCTCAGGACGTATCGAGACTCTAGATGGATTAGCCACTCAGGGGGCTCTATATGCGTCTTAAAAAGATTCCAAGGGGAGGGCCACCAGGCAGTTTAGGACATCAGAAGACATATGGACAAGTTTAATGTAAATAAAAATAGCCATTTAAAGGGGGGATTGTAGTGGATTGTGATACGACAGTCCACGTTTTGAATTAGATGATGCAATTCAGTAAAATGACAATTTTATAGTCCTTGCTACTTTATGTTTTCTTGCGCTTTACAAAATTCCTTACTCTCTTACAGTAAACAATTAGATATAGGTTGACAGAACAATGATGATAATTAAGATGGCCACTTCATCCGGAGTCTCACCCTTGGTGACTCATTAGGAGAGAACAGTATGAATTAATGTAAACAACCCCCCCATAAAAGGGAAATGAGTCCCTCTTTGGGGACAATGAATGATTGGAAGAATCAACACGGATGGAAGAACACTCAGAAACCTGGATCGAGTGGACTTTTCACCCAATCAATGTATATGCTTTGCCACCTCATCATAAGCCCTATAAATTGATACTGTTAGTTCCTCAATAAATCCAGAATTTTAGGAAGTTGGCAAACTGCGAAGTGTCAGTGTCTATACTTCCACGTGCACGTATTCTCATATTAAATGGCTCACTGGTAAGAGCACGGTAAATGGTCTGTAAGTGACCTAGTCCAAAAACAAAGAGAGAGAGGGGTGGGGCCAAGCCACAGCTCCGTGTGTGAATGGACACATGGAGCAGCAGCTTGGGAACACACCTGCTTGTGTGCCCCCATAGCAAGCTGCTTGCAATTGGGGGGCACCGACAGCAAGGAGGAACCAGGAGAGCCGCCAGGGGACCCAAAAAGAGAAGGATGTGGGCTGCTTTTGTGCAAAACCACATACACAGAGAAGGTAAAGTATGACATGTTTGTTATTTTAACAGGAAAAAAAAAAACTGAACATTTAGTAATCGCTTTAACTTATTGATAGTAGTTGAATCAAAACCAGGGCAGCACAGTGGCTAAAAGGTTAGCACTTCAGCCTGGCAGTACTAGGTTGTTAGGTTTCGAACAACCACGGCACCACCTGCCTGGAGTTTTGCATGTTCTCCCTGTGCCTGTTGTGGGGTTTCCTCTGGGTACTCCATGTTTTCCTCCCACACTCTGCCCCTAGTATGCGTCGTAGAATGAATGTAGGTTAGGGACCTTAGATTGTAAATGCCCTTTGAGGGTTAGGGACTGATGTGAATGTACAATATATATGTAAATTGACAGTACTATATAAGTACCTGAAATAAATCATAAAACCTGTATTTTAATAGCAGGTTATGAGAAGTTTTTAGCAAAAAGTCTATAGCAATGCACAGAATTAAATTTGTGCTCTGGTTATGGCCAGAATTTAAAATTAACCATTCTCATGCCGTCCCAGCAGATAGCCGAATGACGGCTTTTCAAACTGTGGCCGGCCACGTTTCTGGGTGACGTCATATGACGTCCTCACCCAGAACGCGCTCTCCTGCGCGTTTCACAGCTGATCACGTGATGTGGTAAAAGGCCATCATCAAGCGGCCTTTTACCACGTGATCAGCATGTGTCCAATGACACCGCTGATCACAGGGAAAATAAATGCAAGTGCCGGTTTCCGGCTGCACTTTCCTCACGCTGTCAGATCGTGAGGAAAGTACTTCCGAGAATCGGCAGTTGTCAGAGCGGGGATCAGCACCGATCATCAGGGCACTGATGATCAGTGCCCTGATGATCGGTGCCCAGTAGTAGTGCCACCCGCAAGTCCGTTCCCGCGAGCAGTGCGCCCACTAGCTTCGCCCACCAACCGTGCCCAGCAGTGCACCCACCTGTGCCCAGCAGTGCACCCACCTGTGCCACTTTGCAGTGCCACCTACCTGTGCCCAGAAGTGCCACCTACATGTGCTCCAGCAGTGCCACCCCACCTGTGCCCACCAGTGCCACCCACCTGTGCCCACCCCACCCACCAGTGCTGCCCACCAGTGCCCACCCAGCAGTGCAGCCCAGCAGTGCTGCCAGTCAGTGCCACCAGTCAGTGCCCAGGGGTTGTGCCAGTCAGTAGCCCGCCAGTCAGTGGCCAGCAGTGATGCCAGTCCATGCCGTCTATCAGTACCCATAATCAGTGTCACCTATCAGTGCCGCCTATCAGTGCTGCATATTAGTGCCGCCTATCCCTGACCCCCTAATTAGTGCTGTCTATCAGTGCCGCCTATCCATGCCACCTCATTAGTACTGCCTATCAGTGCCCTTTAGTGCTGCCTATCAGTGCCCATCAGTGCCGCCTATCAGTGCCCATCAGTGCTGAACTCATCAAACGCACATCAGTGAAGGAGAAAAAATACCTGTTTGAAAAATTTTATAAAAGAAACAAATAAACTTTTTTTTTTTTTTCAAATATTTTGCAATTTTTCTTATTTATAGCGCAAAAAGTAAAGTGCCCAGTGGCGATTAAATACCACCAAAAGAAGCTCTATTTGTGAGAAAAAAATGATCAAAAATTTCATATGGGTACAATGTTGCATGACCGCAGCAATTGTCAATCAAAGTGCGGCAGCGCTGAAGCTGAAAATTGGCCTGATAAAGAAGGGGTATAAGTGCCTGGTAGGCAAGTGGTTAAGGGGTAGCCAAAATATAATTTTAAAACATGGATCGCAACACAAAGAAGTGATACAGGATTGCCACTCATATGGGGATCTGTTTTATCAGTAACTGGAAACTTTCCTGTCAGAATTTCTTTAGGTAACCTCCAAGACATAAAATAAAGCACAGCAGAACACCCATACACAGGGGGGCGGACTGACAACTCATGGGGCCCCCAGGAAATAGGGATGATGGGGCCCCTGTGTCCTTGTTCCAAACTACAAAAAAGCCTAATGAAAAAGGTAACCCAGGGCGATCTCATGGGGACCCCCTACTGACCCGAGTTTGCAAATGATCAGTCCGCCTCTGCCCATACAACAAACTGTCCCACACAAGGGATGTTTATTTACTAAAGGTAAATAGACTGTTAACTTTGCAAGAGGATTTTCCCCTAGGTTAGTGAATATGGTAATTTTGCAAAAAAAATACCCATCACACACAAGGT